>CM059290.1:2727500-2732500 GCA_030340665.1 Neosalanx taihuensis
TATTTCAGTTTAGGGGGAACAGAGGAAACACCACTAGTGCGAACAACAGAAGGCTCACGTGAAGAACTCAGAATCTGAAAGAGCTGCTGAATAATGGAAAATGACAAAAGCAATGGGGGCACCAAGAAAAGAGTCAGACTTTAGAGCGAACCAAAGGAGCGCATTGAGTTCGCCAAACCTACTGTCCAATGGAACTTTTTACCCCAGATTTTCCATTATGCAACCCAGGGAGAAACACATGACACACTCCAACCTTTAAAGCACTCAGAGACAGAGGAACACGGAGACTATTGAAGCACGCGGTGGGGAGTCTGCTGGATTAAGATCCCTCCAGGGATGTAAAGATGGAGGAGAGGTGGTGGAGGAGGGGAGAGGTGGTGGAGGAGGGGAGAGGTGGTGGAGGAGGGGAGAGGCGGTGGAGGAGGGGAGAGGTGGTGGAGGAGAAGTGGTGGAGGAGGGGAGAGGCGGTGGAGGAGGGGAGAGGTGGTGGAGGAGGGGAGAGGTGGTGGAGGAGAAGTGGTGGAGGAGGGGAGAGGCGGTGGAGGAGGGGAGAGGTGGTGGAGGAGGGGAGAGGCGGTGGAGGAGGGGAGAGGCGGTGGAGGAGGGGAGAGGCGGTGGAGGAGGGGAGAGGCGGTGGAGGAGGGGAGAGGCGGTGGAGGAGGGGAGAGGCGGTGGAGGAGGGGAGAGGTGGTGGAGGAGAAGTGGTGGAGGAGAAGTGGTGGAGGAGGGGAGAGGCGGTGGAGGAGGGGAGAGGTGGTGGAGGAGGGGAGAGGCGGTGGAGAGTTTGCTGTGTGGGCAGAAACTCTGGCAGGTATCGCTGCATGTGGGCGCCCAAGTGAGCAGAGGATTGTGTCTGAAAGCGAGAGGGGGAGAGAGAGAGAGAGAGAGAGAGAGAGAGAGAGAGTGGGAACACACGCGGGAGAGAGGGAGAGCCAGAAACGGTGGCTAGCATGCGTGGGCGTGCGAGGGGGTGGGTGAGGATGGTGAGAGGTACATACAGACAGCGTGCAAATGTCAGAGCGTCTGTTGCATTGATCCTCGCGGATGGGTGTGTGCGTGTCCCGGAGTTGTGAGAGGAAGGTGCAGGAGGTGTTCCGTGTTGTTTTCAGAGGATGTTCACGGGGGGGAGCGGGGGGGGGGGGGGTGGAAGGAGCGAAGGGATGGACAAAAACAGACCCTTTGAAGCAAAACATGCTGCCATTCTGCCAGACTAACATCCACACACACAGTGGCTCATCATTCTGAACAGAAGTATCTAAGTCCCTGTTTCTGTCTAATTCACGTGATTGGTTGACATTCATGAGGCGTAGCCCTCCTATCTAACCAGGGCCTGTCATCACGTGAAAACCTGATGGAAGCCAGCGAGGCAACAGGCCCACTGGGGCTCAGGTTAGAGGAGCAGGCTTGAGAGACATCTCTCCCTGAGATGGATGCATCAGATGGGTGATCGACCGGTCAGAAACCTTCTAAAGACTGCCTGCCATCAGAAGGTCTAACTGCACATTGTAAATTGTAGTTTTAGGAACTGGATTGATCAAACAATGTGTTTTCGGCAGTTGTACGCTTGGCCTCAAGAGGATAGAACGCAAGGGAGCATGGGAAATGGAAAGGGATTCTATAATTGAACTGAGCGACACTACATTTAGCTGCAAACAACATGCATCATGAACAGGAAGCAGCGATCTGGCAGCTCCAGCTGCGCTTCTTTCTGACGCCAGCTGTAATGCCAAACACTGCTGCAGAAAGCATCAAGCCCCCACCCCCTATCCACATCGGCCTGTTCCCTGACCAGCCCACACACTGTGAACCCCCCCCCCACACACACACACACACACACACACACACACACACACACACACACAAGCTCAGTCCTACATGGATAACACACCAAAACACATTCCTGTCATTCCTTCCCATGATACTGTTCTACTGTTGGAGAGTGTCTAGTGTGACATTCCAACAGCGTGATGATGTGCATGAAAAAGAAATTGTATAAAAAGGTATTTTCGGACACAACCGCTTCTCGCGATGATAACAACGATAATTATAACAACGAGATAGCCCCAAACATCGCTAGTAGCCAGAATATGAAGCATACATTGCGAGAAACCAAACAAGTGCCAAAGGGAAGAACCACGAGAGCGTTCAGTTAAACAAGTTACAATTAAACAACGTTAACCCTGAAAAACGTGCAAGAGTGTACCTGAAGAAAAGCAAGCAACAGTGTACCTCACAGTGAGTACAATCATTTCAAATTGGTTATAACTGACCAACAAGTCCCTCAATAAGTCATTGTGATCTTGGAGGACGCTTGATAACCGCGAGCGTCACATGCAGGACGGAGTTTAGGACAAAGGCTTCGACTTACAGTAAAACCATAAAGGACGAGACTGATCTCAACTCAGTTGAATCATTCACTTTTATGAAAAAGACTTCTGAAGCTCTAAACAGACAGCCTCAATCCATTACCTACTTTTGGATCATTCCCTTTGGTTATCCACAGCTCCCACAGCTGTTGGAGAAGTCTGCAGTCTTCTACTGATGTCTGACAGCTGACAAATAGGTTTAGGGTTTTAACTAGACGTCCTTAGTCCTTGATCACTACTCTTAAGACAACCAGGAAGACGTACACGTCAATCTCACTGACACTTGATCAGTTCCCTCCTCTCCTCACTCTTCCTTCCTCCTCAGACAACCTGATTCCAAGCTTCTGATGCCCATCAGAAACGTACTTTCTTCAGATCAATTTTTATCAGTTCTTTCATCTGTCTTATTCTCCTGCTTCTGTCAAAACAGGTTGTTCGTCTATCGTGACGTTTCCCTGCTGCGCAGACCCGAATTCTGAACGTATGCCATGGAAACGCATGCCACACAACACACACATCAACACATCAACACACACATCAACACACAGAGCAGCTGCACAGACCTGTCGAGTCCAGTGCCTCCTCGATGAGTGGCGGCAAACGCAGTCCATCCATGGCCCCCCTCCTTTACAGCTGCGGCAGAGAGAGGGAGAGAGAGGGAGAGAGAGGGAGAGAGAGAGAGAGAGAGAGAGAGAGAGAGAGAGATGGCGGAGGAGGGACAGAGTGGGCGAGAGGGTCAGAGGAGCCACACGCCCACCTCCGCTGGAGGGAGAGACGAGTGCATGGGAGGCTGAAAGCGAGCGAGCGCAGCTGCAGAGTACACGGACACACACAGAAACCGTGTACCTCGGGAGAGTTGGAAGGTTCCAGGGAGTTCCAGGGAGTTGAAGTGTTCTGGAGCGTGGGAGAGATGGGCGGTGAGGGGGGTTTGAATCGAAAAGTAATATGTTGCTGTTTTCCAGACAGCTAACGTTGTCCCTCCTTTTGATCTGTCCCTACGCAATCCTGTCTTCTTTTCCTTTCTTTCTCTTTCTTTCTCTTACTCTGCTCTCCCTCTTCTCTCTAGAACTGCTTTCTCTCTCTGCTCTTGCACCAGCTTCTCTGCTCTCCTGCTCACTTCCACCCCACACACACACACACAGTTCCTTGTAAACACACACGGCTCCTAAACAAAATGTATTTACCTATAATGAGGTCCAGACGGGGTGTTGCAAGTAGGGCTGACAGCTAGCACTGCAGAAGGCTGATCACTTCCTCTCTATTGTGCACTTCCTCCCCTGGGCTGACTGTGTTTCTCTCTCTCTCTTGCTCTCTCTCTCTTGCTCTCTCTCTCTCTTTCTCTCTCTCTAGTGTTTGCAGCTAATGAACGGTGGCTCTTCTCTTACTAAAAACAGCATCTGAAATACCCACCCTCGCCCCTCGCCCCCACCTCTCTGCTTCCATTTCTCTCCTTCCTTTCACTCCCCCTTTACCTCCCTTCCTCCGTCCCCCCCAGTCGCTGCAACATCTGGCTGCTTATCTGCGCAACAAGCCAGAAAGCATGGTGCTGAGAGACGAAGACAATATGTCGGATTAGATTGCGGGGGGGGAGGGGGGGGAGAGGTGAGGAGAAGAGGGGGGAGGAGAGGGGAGGAGAGGGGAGGGGAGGAGAGGGGAGGAGAGGACAGGAGAGGGGAGGAGAGGAGATGAGAAGGGAGGGGAGGGGAGGGGAGGGGAGGGGAGGGGAGGGGAGGGGAGGGGAGGGGAGGGGAGGGGAGGGGAGGGGAGGGGAGGGGAGGGGAGGGGAGGAGAGAGGAGGAGAGAGGAGGAGAGGGGAGGAGAGGGGAGGAGAGGGGAGGAGAGAGGAGGAGAGAGGAGGAGAGGGGAGGAGATGGGAGGAGAGGGGAGGAGAGGAGGATAACCCCTAGCTGGCCTCTTGGAGGATGTTCATATCACAGCACTGTCACAAAGCAGGAAGAAGAGGGAAAAAAACACCGTCGCCCATGCTGCTAACATAAATCATGGAACTTGTTGTTTTCTGAAAGTCTGTTTTGTGCATGTGTGTGCAACCTTTAGCTGCTTTAGCCCCCCTACCCCCCCCACCCCCCCACCCCCACCCCCCTCATCGCACCTCCACCCATACGCGCACCTCCACACAAGACTCAATGTGGATATGGCAGGAACAGGCTGTTGCAGGGCAGGTTTTGTGATGAGTAGATGACTGAGTCTGGCGTAGTATTAAACACTGACACACACACACACACACACAAATACTCACAACAACAAACAAACAAAAAAACACACAAGGATTATGAGCAGCATGGCCAGGGGAAGAATGTTGACTTCACGCTGAGGGAGTGTCTGTGAGACAGCCTGTTTGTTCTGGAAGGGACGACTAATCCCACTGAGCATGAGGTCATCAGAAAGAGACCTCTCCCACTCACACTGTCGCCTTTGTTTCCTTCATATCCACAACTCCATGCGTCTCCTACATATGGTCATCAGCCCTGAACTGCTGAGATGGGATTCATGGGTCACTGACGCACACAAGAAGCCTACAGTCCTTCTACCAGCCAGGAATTCATATGACACATACCCACTGCCGCAAAAATGAAGGCAATGTTCTTGTTTGTGAGAGGACATTATATACCTGTG